>JAEMGE010000054.1:0-29819 GCA_033884665.1 Argynnis bischoffii washingtonia | reverse complement strand
CAAATCTCATATTTATCATTTGTTTTTATAGTTTAAAAAAAACTTTGGTCTTGTAAATCAAAAATAAGATTTTTCTTTAAAAACTTCAAAGAAAAAGATTATCTTTATCAATAATCTCCAAAATTATTATTTTTATTAAACTATTCTTTGAATTTTAAAAATATTATTATCTACTTTATTAATTTTTTTTTCTCCATTTTTATGTTTTTCATTAATCACCCACTTTCTATAGGACTAATAATTCTTATTCAAACCTTATTAACTTGTATATTATCAGGAATATTAATTAATACTTATTGATTTTCCTATATTTTATTCCTAATTTTCTTAGGAGGATTATTAGTACTATTTATTTATGTTTCAAGAATTGCCTCTAATGAATTATTTAAAATTCAATTTTTAATAAAATATTATTTTTTATAACTATTTTTTACATTATTATTATTAGACTTTATTTTAAAAATAATTTAAATTTTATAAATTTTTATTTTAATGATGAAATAATAAACTTTTTTAATTTATTATTATTTATAAATAACGAATATAATTTTAATTTAATTAAATTATATAATGAACAAACTTATTTTTTAATAATGATAATAATTATTTATTTATTTATTACTCTTATTGCAGTAGTTAAAATTACTAATATTTTCTTTGGACCTTTACGAGGATGTAACTAATGACAAATTTATTTAAATCTAATCGAAAAACACACCCCATTATTAAAATCATTAATGGATCATTAATTGATTTACCTTCTCCTTCTAATATTTCAACATGATGAAATTTTGGATCATTATTAGCTTTATGTTTAATAACCCAAATTATTACAGGATTATTTTTAACGATATACTATAGAGCTAATATTGATTTAGCATTTTTTAGAGTAAATTATATTTGTCGTAATGTAAATTATGGATGACTAATTCGAACTTTTCACGCTAATGGAGCATCTTTTTTCTTCATTTGCATTTATCTTCATATTGGACGAGGAATTTATTATGAATCTTTTAATTTAAAATTCACTTGAATAGTTGGTATTATAATTTTATTTTTATTAATAGCTACAGCTTTTATAGGTTATGTTTTACCCTGAGGTCAAATATCTTTTTGAGGAGCTACAGTTATTACTAATCTTTTATCAGCAATTCCTTATTTAGGAACTATACTAGTAAACTGAATTTGAGGAGGATTTGCTGTTGATAATGCAACCTTAACTCGATTTTATACTTTTCACTTTTTATTCCCATTTATTATTTTAATATTAACTATAATTCATTTATTATTTTTACACCAAACAGGATCAAATAATCCATTAGGTATCAATAGAAATTTAGATAAAATTCCATTTCATCCTTATTTTACTTTTAAGGATTTAATTGGATTTATCATTTTAATTTTTTTTTTAACTTTATTAACTCTATCTAATCCTTATTTACTAGGAGATCCAGATAATTTTATTCCAGCTAATCCATTAGTTACCCCCATTCATATTCAACCAGAATGATATTTTTTATTTGCATATGCTATTTTACGTTCTATCCCCAACAAATTAGGAGGTGTAATTGCATTAGTTATATCAATTTTAATTTTAATTATTTTACCTTTTACATTTAATAAAAAAATTCAAGGTATTCAATTTTATCCTATTAATCAAATATTATTTTGATTTATAATTATAACTTTTATTTTATTAACTTGAATTGGTGCTCGACCAGTAGAAATTCCTTATATTTTTACAGGACAACTATTAACATTAATTTATTTCTTTTATTTTATTGTTAATCCTATTGTAAATAAAATTTGAGATAACTTAATTTTTAATTATAATTAATTATCAATTAATGAGCTTGTTTAAGCATTTGTTTTGAAAACTTAAGAAAGAATAATATATATATTCTATTAATTTATACTAAATTTATTTTATAACTAAAAATTAATTTTAACCCTAAAAAAAATAATAAATAATTTAAAGAAATTGGTAAATATCTTTTTCAACATAAATATATTAATTTATCATATCGATAACGAGGTAAAGTACCCCGTACCCAAATAAAAAAAAAAGATATAAAAACCAACTTTATGTAAAATATTAAATTTAAACCATAACCTCCTATATAAATAATAACAAATAATAAACTTATAAATAAAATTCTTGAATACTCAGCCAAAAAAATTAAAGCAAATCCCCCACTTCTATATTCAATATTAAACCCTGAAACTAATTCTCTTTCCCCTTCAGCAAAATCAAAAGGAGTACGATTAGTTTCTGCTAATAAAGATGAAAAGAAACATAATCTTAAAGGAAATATTAAAAATAAAAATCAAATTAAAAATTGATATTCTCTAAATCGTAATAAATTAAAATCCATAATTATAATAATTCTTGACATTAAAATTAAAGATAAACTAACTTCATAAGAAATAGTTTGAGCAACTGCTCGTAAACCCCCTAATAAAGAATAATTTCTATTTGAAGATCACCCAGCAATTAATAAAGTATAAACTCCTACTCTAGTACAACATAAAAAAAATAATAATCCTAAATTAAATATAATTAAGTTAAAAATATAAGGAATTATTATTCAAATAATTAATGATAAAATAAATCTAATAATAGGTGAAAAATAATAAGAAAAATAATTTGAATAATTTAAATATAATTGTTCTTTAGTAAATAATTTAATAGCATCAGAAAAAGGTTGTAATACTCCCATAAATCCTATTTTATTAGGCCCTTTACGAATTTGAATATACCCTAAAACTTTACGTTCTAATAAAGTTAAAAAAGCTACCCCAATTAAAACTCCAATAACTAAAATCAAACCCCCAATTATAATATTTAATATATCTATTATTATCATTACTATCTATATAATTATTTATACATTTATGACTTCTAAAATCATTACATTTTTCTGCCAAAATAGTTTATACAATTAATTTTAATAATATTCATTCTTTTTTAAATTATTTAAAATACTTGATCCTTTCGTACTAAAATATTTTAATTTATTAAAGATAGAAACCAACCTGGCTTACACCGGTTTGAACTCAGATCATGTAAGATTTTAATGATCGAACAGATCAAAATTTTAAACTTTTGCATTTAATTTTTATCTTAATCCAACATCGAGGTCGCAACCTTTTTTTTTTATTTGTACTAAAAAAAAAAATTACGCTGTTATCCCTAAGGTAATTTTTTCTTTTAATCACTATTAATGGATCATTAATTCATTTATTTATGATTTAAATATAAAAAAAGTTTATTTAATTTTTTTATCACCCCAACAAAATATTAACAATAATTTTAATTTATATTTATATATTTAATTTTAATTATTATTATTATAAAACTCTATAGGGTCTTCTCGTCTTTTAAATAAATTTTAGCTTTTTAACTAAAAAATTAATTTTTATTAATAATATAGAGACAGTTTATATTTCATCAAATCTTTCATACAAGTCTTCAATTAAAAGACTAATGATTATGCTACCTTTGTACAGTCAATATACTGCAGCCCTTTAATTTATTAATCAGTGGGCAGATTAGACTTTAAATTATTTTCTAAAAGACATGTTTTTGATAAACAAGTGAATATACACATTTGCCGAATTCCTTTAAATTAATTTTATTTTATATTTATATTCTTTAATTTATAATATACTAATTTTATCATTATTTCTATTTTTTTATTATTAAAAAATATTTTTTTATAAAAAATTAAATAATATTAAATTTTATTCAATATAAAATTTTTTTTAATAAATTATAATTTTTAAACAATATAAATTTTAAAAATTTTATTAATAATTATTTTTTATTATAAATATTTAAATTAAAGCTTATCCCTTAAAATATTTAATTTTGAAAATTTTATATTTAATTAATCAAATATAAAATTTTTCAAATTTAAAATTAAATTTTTTTCTAAAAAAACTAGATATATTTAAAAACGATTAACATTTCATCTCTAATTAATTATTTAAAATAATTATTCAACATTAACTTTTATAATTAATTAACTCTTTTAAATTCGAGATTTTATTATTTATTAAATATTTTTTAATAAACTCTGATACACAAGATACAATAAATTAAATTTACTTTTTTTATATTTTTTTTTCAATTCTATTTCAAATTTCTTTTACAATATTAATTTACTATAAAATTTTTCATTTTTTTTATAAAAAATACTTTAATACCCCCCAATATTAAAATTTTTTTTATTAATTTTATTTTATTAATTTACCCCCTCAAATTAATTAATGTTTTAATTTCTTTTCAATGTAAATGAAATACTTTATTCAAGCTCTAATTTGACATTCTAGAAACACTTTCCAGTACCTCTACTTTGTTACGACTTATTTCAATTTTCAAATGAAAGTGACGGGCAATATGTACATATTTTAATTATAAATCATTTTAATAAACTAATTAAAATTACATTTAAATCCACCTTCAATTATAATTTCAAAATCTTATTCATTTAAATATATTTATTGTAATCCATCACAAACTTAATTATATTCTGCATCTTGATCTGAATTAATTTTTAATTTAAATTTTTAAATATTATTTTTATTTTAAAATATTTTTTTTACAATGATATACAAAATTTTAAATTAAGTAAATTTATTCGTGGATTATCAATTACTAGACAGATTCCTCTAAATGAACTAAAATACCGCCATATTATTTAAGTTTCAATATAAATTATTTACTATTTTAGTATTTAAATTTAAATTTTTAATAATAGGGTATCTAATCCTAGTTTATATTAAAATTTCTTAAATCATAAATTTTTATAAAATTTAATTAAATTAAAATTTCACTTAATAATTTAATATTTAATTTATTTATTTATATTTATTTATTATACACTGAAATAATTTAATTTAATTTTTGTTTAACCGCAACTGCTGGCACAAAATTAGTTATTAATTTTTATATTACTAAATCTTAATTTCTTAAATTTTTAATTTTAATTACTAAAATAATTAATTAATTATTATTAAAATAATTAAAATTATTTACTAAAATTTATATGTAAAATAAATTTATAATAAATTACGAAAAACATAAAAATTTTATCTATTATTATTATATTTTATATAGATTTTTTTTTTTTTTTTTATATATTAAATATTTAATAAACATTAATAAATTTTTAATATTTCTCTTATTTTTTTTCTTATAATATTATTTTAAAAATTAATTTAATTAAAAATCAATTATAATTCATTTAAATAAAAATATATTATAAATATAATTTTAATTTAAGAAAAGATTATTATATATATATATATTATAAATTAATTAAATATTTAATATATATATATATAATATAAATTAATTAAATGTTTAATGTATATATATATATATATATATATATATATTAAACCGTTTTTTATATTTTTTATAATAAATATAAACTTAAAAATAAGCTAATTAAAGCTTTTGGGTTCATACCCCAAATATAAAGGAAACCCCTTTTTTTTAAAATAAAGTGCCTGAATAAAAGGATTATTCTGATAGAATAAATTATGTAATTTTTTACCTTTATTATATTTTATAGAATTAAACTATATCTAATAATTTCAAAAATTATTGTGCATCTTACACTAAAATATAATTTTTATAATATGAATAATTTTCATTAAAGAATATATTAATTCTTATTTTTAATTTTATTTATAATTAATTCAAATAAAATATTTTTTATATTTATTTTAATTTTTAGAACCTTAATTTCTATTTCATCAAATTCCTGATTAGGATGTTGAATCGGTTTAGAAATTAATTTATTAAGATTTATCCCCCTAATATCAACCCCAAATAATCTACTTAATTCTGAAGCATCTTTAAAATATTTCCTTACCCAATCAATTGCCTCCATCAATTTTTTATTTTCAATTTTATTAAAGTTATTTATGTTTAAAAATTTTTTTTTTGATAATTTTTTTTCTATCATTATTAATTCTACAATATTAATAAAAATAGGATCAATTCCTTTTCACTTTTGGTTCCCCAACATTATTGAAGGATTATCCTGATTTAATTGTTTTATTTTAATAACCTGACAAAAAATTTCACCTATAATTTTATTATCTTATTATATAAATTATAATTACTTATTTTTAATTATAATTTTTAATGTATTAGTAGGAACTATTGGTAGTTTTAATCAAACTTCTTTACGAAAATTATTAGCTTTTTCCTCAATTAATAATTTAGGATGAATAATTTCATCTTTATTAATTAGAGAAAATTTATGATTAACTTATTTTATTTTTTATTCAATATTTTTATTTATTATATGTTTTTTATTTTATATTATTAATATTTTTTATATTAATCAATTATTTAATTTCAATTATAATTTTTTAATTAAATTTTCAATTATAATTAATTTTTTATCTTTAGGAGGATTACCTCCATTCTTAGGATTTTTTCCTAAATGATTAATTATTAATTATTTAATTTATAACAATTTTTATGTTACTTCTTTTATTTTTATTATGTCTAGATTAATTATTTTATTTGTTTACATTCGAATTATTTATTCTACTTTTATATTCTCTATTATAAAACTAAAATGATTTAAAATTTTTATTAAAAATAATTTATTTTTTATAATTCATTTTTTTAATTTAATTTCTTTATTAGGTATAATTATTAGAACTTTATTTTTTTTTTAAGGTTTTAAGTTAATATTAAACTAATAGTCTTCAAAATTATTTATAAAGAATAATTCTTTAAGCCTTAGTAATATTTACACCTTAAAATTTGCAATTTTAAATCATATTTGAATATAAGACTAATAAAAGAGATAATTCTCGTCAATAAATTTACAATTTATCGCTTATAACTCAGCCATTTTATTTTTGCGAAAATGACTTTTTTCCACAAATCATAAAGATATTGGAACTTTATATTTTATTTTTGGAATTTGGGCAGGAATAGTAGGAACATCACTAAGTTTATTAATTCGAACTGAACTAGGTAATCCAGGATCATTAATTGGAGATGATCAAATTTATAATACCATTGTAACAGCTCATGCTTTTATTATAATTTTTTTTATAGTTATACCAATTATAATTGGTGGATTTGGTAACTGATTAGTCCCCCTAATATTAGGAGCTCCAGATATAGCTTTCCCTCGTATAAATAATATAAGATTTTGACTTTTACCCCCATCCTTAATTTTACTTATTTCCAGAAAAATTGTAGAAAATGGAGCAGGAACAGGATGAACAGTATACCCCCCTCTTTCTTCTAATATTGCACATGGAGGTTCTTCAGTAGATTTAGCAATTTTCTCTTTACATTTAGCAGGTATTTCCTCTATTTTAGGAGCAATTAACTTTATCACAACAATTATTAATATACGAATTAATAAAATATCTTTTGATCAAATACCATTATTCGTGTGAGCAGTAGGAATCACAGCCTTACTTCTTTTATTATCTTTACCAGTTTTAGCAGGAGCTATTACAATACTTTTAACTGATCGTAATTTAAATACTTCTTTTTTTGACCCTGCAGGAGGAGGAGATCCTATTTTATATCAACATTTATTTTGATTTTTTGGACATCCAGAAGTTTACATTTTAATTTTACCAGGATTTGGAATAATTTCTCATATTATTTCTCAAGAAAGAGGAAAAAAAGAAACTTTTGGATGTTTAGGAATAATTTACGCTATAATAGCTATTGGCTTATTAGGATTCATTGTGTGAGCCCACCATATATTTACAGTTGGAATAGATATTGATACTCGAGCTTATTTTACTTCTGCAACTATAATTATTGCTGTTCCTACAGGAATTAAAATTTTTAGATGATTAGCAACTCTTCATGGAGCTCAAATTAATTACAGACCATCAATATTATGAAGACTAGGATTTATTTTTTTATTCACAGTAGGAGGATTAACAGGAGTAGTTTTAGCTAATTCTTCAATTGATATCACTCTTCATGATACTTATTATGTCGTAGCTCATTTTCATTACGTTTTATCAATAGGAGCAGTTTTTGCTATTTTAGGTGGATTTATTCATTGATACCCATTATTTACAGGATTAACTTTAAATCCATATCTTTTAAAAATTCAATTTATTACTATATTTATTGGAGTAAATTTAACCTTTTTCCCTCAACATTTTTTAGGATTAGCAGGAATACCTCGACGATACTCTGATTACCCAGATAGTTTTATCTCTTGAAATATTATTTCTTCTTTCGGATCTTATATTTCATTAATTGCTATAATTATAATTATTATTATTATTTGAGAATCAATAATTAATCAACGAATTATTTTATTTTCATTAAATATACCTTCATCTATTGAATGATACCAAAATTTACCTCCTGCTGAACATTCTTATAATGAATTACCTATTTTAAGTAATTTCTAATATGGCAGATTATATGTAATGGATTTAAACCCCATTTATAAAGGTAAATCCTTTTTTTAGAAATGGCAACTTGATCTAATTTTAATTACCAAAATAGAACCTCACCTTTAATAGAACAAATTATTTTTTTTCATGATCATACATTAATTATTTTAATTATAATCACAATTTTAGTTTCTTACTTAATAATTAATTTATTTTTCAATAAATATATTAATCGATTTCTTTTAGAAGAACAAATAATTGAATTAATTTGAACTATTTTACCTGCTATTACTTTAATTTTTATTGCCCTTCCTTCATTACGATTACTTTATCTTTTAGATGAACTTAATAACCCATTAATTACTTTAAAATCAATTGGACATCAATGATATTGAAGTTATGAATATTCAGATTTTAATAATGTTGAGTTTGATTCTTACATAATTCAATCAAATGAAAATTTATCTAATTTTCGACTTTTAGATGTTGACAACCGTATTATTTTACCAATAAATAATCAAATTCGTATTTTAATTACTGCTACTGATGTAATTCATTCATGAACAATTCCCTCACTTGGAGTAAAAGTTGATGCTAACCCTGGACGATTAAATCAAACAAGTTTTTTTATTAATCGTCCAGGAATTTATTATGGTCAATGTTCTGAAATTTGTGGAGCAAATCATAGTTTTATACCTATTGTAATTGAAAGAATTTCAATTAAAAATTTTATTAATTGAATTAATAATTATTCATTAGATGACTGAAAGCAAGTATTGGTCTCTTAAACCACTTTATAGTAAATTAGCATTTACTTCTAATGAAAGAATTAGTTAATTTATAACATAAATATGTCAAATTTAAATTATTACTCAAGTAATATTCTTTTATTCCACAAATAATACCTATTAATTGAATTTTTTCATTAATTTTTTTTATTAATATTTTTATCATTTTTAATATTATAAATTATTTTATTTTTAATTATAAAAATAATAAAATAAATATATATACTAATTATAAAAATAATTCTCTTTCTTGAAAATGATAAATAATTTATTTTCTATTTTTGACCCTACAACTAATTTATTAAATATATCTTTAAATTGAATTAGAACATTTATCGGAATTATATTTATCCCATTCTCATTTTGATTTATCCCTAATCGTCATTTCATTTTATGAAACTTCATTTCAAACAAATTACATAATGAATTTAAAACTCTTTTAGGACCTAAAAGATTTAATGGTTCTTCTTTTATTTTTATTTCACTTTTTTTTTTTATTTTTTTTAATAATTTTTTAGGATTATTTCCTTATATTTTTACAAGAACTAGACATTTAAACATTACACTTTCAATTTCCTTACCCTTATGATTAAGATTTATAATTTATGGATGAATTAATAATACTCAACATATATTCATTCACTTAATCCCTCAAGGAACTCCAACAATTTTAATACCTTTCATAGTAATAATTGAAACTATTAGTAATATTATTCGCCCTGGAACTTTAGCTGTTCGATTAACAGCAAATATAATTGCCGGACATTTATTATTAACTCTTTTAAGTAATACAGGTACTAATATACCAAATTATTTACTTATATTATTAATTTTAATTCAAATTTTATTATTAATTTTAGAATCAGCTGTAGCCATTATTCAAGCTTATGTTATTTCTATTTTAAGAACACTTTATTCTAGTGAAGTAAATTAATGACTATCAATCATAATCATCCTTATCATTTAGTAGACTATAGACCTTGACCTTTAACAGGAGCTATCGGAGTAATAACATTAGTCACCGGTATAGTAAAATGATTTCATAATTTTAATATAAATCTTTTAATTTTAGGTTATATTATTGTATTATTAACAATATATCAATGATGACGAGATATTTGTCGTGAAGGAACTTTTCAAGGTAAACATACAATTTTAGTTTCCAAAGGTCTCCGATGAGGTATAATTTTATTTATTATTTCAGAAATTTTTTTTTTTATTTCTTTTTTTTGAGCTTTTTTTCATAGAAGTTTATCCCCTAATATCGAAATTGGAGCCACATGACCCCCTAACAATATTATCCCATTTAATCCCTTTCAAATTCCTTTACTTAATACTATTATTCTTATTACCTCAGGAATTACAGTTACATGAGCTCATCATGCTATTATAGAAAATAACTTTACTCAAATATCCCAAAGTTTATTTTTAACTATCATTTTAGGAATTTATTTTACCATTCTTCAAGCTTATGAATACTTTGAAGCATCCTTTACTATTGCTGATAGAATTTATGGAGCAACTTTCTTTATAGCTACAGGATTCCATGGTTTACATGTTATTATTGGAACAATTTTTTTATTAACATGTTTTATTCGTCATATTCATAATCACTTTTCTAGAACTCATCATTTTGGATTTGAAGCAGCAGCATGATATTGACATTTTGTAGATGTAGTTTGACTTTTCCTTTACATTTCAATTTATTGATGAGGAAATTAATTATTTATATAATATATTTAGTATATTTGATTTCCAATCAAAAAGTTTAATAATTTTAATATAAATAATTTTTTTAATATTAATACTATCCATAATTATAATTATTATTGCTAATATTTTGATAATAATTTCTTTTCTTTTATCAAAAAAATCATTTTTAGACCGAGAAAAATGTTCCCCATTTGAATGTGGGTTTGACCCTAAATCTATTGCTCGAATTCCATTTTCTTTACATTTCTTCCTTATCACAATAATTTTTTTAATTTTTGATGTAGAAATTGCATTAATTTTCCCTATAATTTCTAATTTCAAATTAGTAAATTTTTTTACTTGATTTAAAATTAGATTTTTTTTTATTTTCATATTATTAATTGGCCTTTATCATGAATGAAATCAAAATATATTAAATTGAACTAATTAATTATATATATATATATATATATATATATATAGGATTATAGTTTAAAATAAAACATTTGATTTGCATTCAAAAAATATTGAAAATCAATTTATCTTAAATAAGAAGCAATTTGCATTTAATTTCGACTTAAAAGATAGAGTTTAAATAACTCCTTATTTATTAATTGAAACCAAATTAGAGGTATATCACTGTTAATGATAAAATTGAATTATAATTCCAATTAGAAATATTTTATAATTAAGCTGCTAACTTAATTTATAGTGAATCAAATCATTAATATTTCTTATTTATATAGTTTAATTAAAACATTACATTTTCATTGTAAAAATAAATAAAAATTTTTTTATAAATATTTAAAGATTAAAAATCACCCTAATATCTTCAATATTATACTCTTTAATTAAGCTATTTAAATTAAATTATAAAAATTATAATAATAAAAATCATTACTCATAAAACAAATCTAAATAAATAAATTTTAAAATTATTTATTTGAAAAACATAACTAATTAAAGAATAATATTTAATAATATTATATAAACCTTGACCTCTATAAATTTCTCTTCATCCTATATCAATATTTTTATATAAATTTTGTCCAAATTTTAAAAAATAATAATTTAATCCATAAGTAGATAATCTAGGCATAAATCATATTACTGTAAAAAAATATCTTAAATTATAAAAATATAAAAATTTATTTAAAGAATAAATTTTTATATTTCTAATTAAATAACCTATAATTAAACCCAATAAACTTACATAAATTACTATTATCTTCATAAAAAAAGGTAAATAAATTATATAAGGATATTGAAAAATTATTCATCTTAAAAATCTACCAGAAAATAAACTTATAAATAATAAAATTATTATTCTTTTTAATATCACATAATCTTCGTCATATAAATTATAAATCGATAATAAATTAAAATCATTAATTATTAAATATATTAATAAACGAATAGTATAATATATTGTTAACCCCGTAGAAAAATAGTATAAATAAAAAATTAATAAATTTAAATTTCTTATTCTTACTATTTCTAAAATTAAATCTTTAGAATAAAATCCAGCTAAAAAAGGAATTCCACACAATGCTAAATTAGAAATATTTATACATAAAGAAGTCATAGGGATATAAATTCTAATCCCCCCTATTACTCGAATATCTTGATTATCATTCATTATATGAATAATTATTCCTGCACATATAAATAATAAAGCTTTAAATATAGCATGAGTCAATAAATGAAAAAAAGCTAAATCATAAAATCCTATACTTAAAATTCTTATTATTAATCCTAATTGTCTTAAAGTAGATAAAGCAATAATTTTTTTTAAATCAAATTCATAATTAGCTCTAATACCAGCTATTATTATAGTTAACCCAGAAATTAATAATAAAAACTTAAAAAAAAATATATCAATTAATAAATTATTAAATCGAATTAATAAATATACTCCTGCTGTAACTAATGTAGAAGAATGAACTAAAGCAGAAACAGGAGTTGGAGCTGCTATAGCAGCAGGTAATCAAGAACTAAATGGAATTTGTGCTCTTTTTGTTATACCAGCAATAATAACTAATAAACTAATAATTTTTATTGAAAAATCATTATTCATAAAATTTAAATAATAAATATAATTTCAACTACCATAATTTATCATTCAAGCAATTAATATTAAAATTATAACATCTCCAATTCGATTTGATAAAGCAGTTAATATCCCAGCATTATTAGATTTAATATTTTGATAATAAATTACTAAACAATAAGATACTAAACCTAAACCATCTCATCCTAATAAAATTCTAATTATATTAGGTCTAATAATTAATAAAATTATTGAAAATACAAATAATAAAACTAAATAAATAAAACGATTTAAATTTAATTCTGACTTTATATATCTTTTTCTATAATAAATAACAGAAGACGAAATCAAAGAAACAAATATTATAAATAATAATGATATTCAATCCAACAAAATTGACATAATAATTTTTATTGAATTTAAAGAAATAATTTCCCATTCCAAAAATAAAATAATATTATTTATAATAAAATAAATTATTGTAAAAAAATTAATTAACATAAAAAAAAATAAAAAAAAAAATCTAATAAAGCACAAAGAATAATTTTTAATAACTTAAAATGATATTATTTCATATTTTTGACTCCACAAATCAATATTTTTATTAAATTATTTAAGTAAAATCAAATTATTCTATAATCAACTTTAAAAATTAAAATATTTAAAGGTAATCAATGTAATATTAATATTAAATATTCACGAGATGTACCTCTATAAAATCTATAAATTCCCATATTATATTTACCATGCTGAGTATAAGAATATAAATATAATCTATAAGCAGCACTAAAAAAAGAAATACCCATTAATATAATTATTCTTAACCATGATCATCTAATTAATCTATTAATTAAACTAATTTCTCCTATTAAGTTTAAAGAAGGAGGAGCTGCTATATTTGAAGATATTAATAAAAATCACCATAAACTTATAGAGGGTATAAAATTTATTAACCCCTTATTTAAAAATAATCTTCGTCTATTTAATCGTTCATAATTAATATTGGATAAACAAAATATACCAGATGAACATAATCCATGTCCAATTATTAAAATATAAGAACCTATATAACCCCAATAATTTATTGTTATAATTCCCCCAATAACAATACTTATATGTGCAACTGAAGAATAAGCAATTAATGATTTTATATCAATTTGACAAAAACATTTTAATCTAATGTAAAATCCTCCGACTAAACTAATTACAATTCAAATAAATCTTATTTTTAAATTAATTTTTTGTAAAATAATTATAATTCGTAAAAGACCATACCCCCCTAATTTTAATATAATAGCAGCTAAAATTATTGACCCAGAAATTGGAGCTTCAACATGAGCTTTTGGTAATCATAAATGAACAAAATATATTGGTATTTTTACTAAAAAAGCTAAAATTAAACATAAATATAGTAATAATAAATTATAATCATAAAATTTTAATATATAAATTATTATATAATTTATTTCTTTATAAATAAAAAAAATTCCTATTAATAAAGGCAAAGAAGC
This sequence comes from Argynnis bischoffii washingtonia, assembly GCA_033884665.1. Lineage (NCBI taxonomy): Eukaryota > Metazoa > Arthropoda > Insecta > Lepidoptera > Nymphalidae > Argynnis > Argynnis bischoffii. Next base: position 15,363 of record JAEMGE010000054.1, on the reverse strand, counting down.
AAATAATGTATAAAATAAAAGATATATTCCTGCTTGAATACGTTCAGGTTGGTACCCTCATCCAATAATTAATATTAAAGTAGGAATTAAACTTCTTTCAAAAAAAAAATAAAATAAAAATAAATTCAAAACTCTAAAAGTTAAATATAATATAATTATTAATAAAATAATATTAAATAAAAAAAAATTATTATAAAATTTATTTTTATTTAATCTTTCTCTGGCTATAATTATTAAAAATGTAATTCAAATTCTTAATAAAATTAAACCATATGAAATTACATCACATCCTAATATATAACTTAAATTACAAAAATTTTCAATTATAATAGTTATATTCATAAATATCACTACAATAAATATAAATATAAATTGAACCATTCAAAATATATTTTTTTTTAAACAAATAAATATTATAAATAATATTATTATAAAAAATTTTATCATTTTTAAATTAAATTAAATCTTTGAAAATAATCATTTCCATGTGTTCGAATTATTGAAACTAAAATAGATAACCCTAAAGCACCTTCACAAACAGAAAAAACTAAAAAAACTATTAATATATATATATATTATAATTAATTAATCTTAAATATAATATTATAAGGAAAAAAATTCTTAAAATAATAAATTCTAAACTTATTAAAGTAATTAATAAATGTTTATGTTTTGAAACAAAAATTATATTACCTAATATATATATAACAATCATTACAAATCTCATATTTATCATTTGTTTTTATAGTTTAAAAAAAACTTTGGTCTTGTAAATCAAAAATAAGATTTTTCTTTAAAAACTTCAAAGAAAAAGATTATCTTTATCAATAATCTCCAAAATTATTATTTTTATTAAACTATTCTTTGAATTTTAAAAATATTATTATCTACTTTATTAATTTTTTTCTCCATTTTTATGTTTTTCATTAATCACCCACTTTCTATAGGACTAATAATTCTTATTCAAACCTTATTAACTTGTATATTATCAGGAATATTAATTAATACTTATTGATTTTCCTATATTTTATTCCTAATTTTCTTAGGAGGATTATTAGTACTATTTATTTATGTTTCAAGAATTGCCTCTAATGAATTATTTAAAATTTCAATTTTTAATAAAATATTATTTTTTATAACTATTTTTTACATTATTATTATTAGACTTTATTTTAAAAATAATTTAAATTTTATAAATTTTTATTTTAATGATGAAATAATAAACTTTTTTAATTTATTATTATTTATAAATAACGAATATAATTTTAATTTAATTAAATTATATAATGAACAAACTTATTTTTTAATAATGATAATAATTATTTATTTATTTATTACTCTTATTGCAGTAGTTAAAATTACTAATATTTTCTTTGGACCTTTACGAGGATGTAACTAATGACAAATTTATTTAAATCTAATCGAAAAACACACCCCATTATTAAAATCATTAATGGATCATTAATTGATTTACCTTCTCCTTCTAATATTTCAACATGATGAAATTTTGGATCATTATTAGCTTTATGTTTAATAACCCAAATTATTACAGGATTATTTTTAACGATATACTATAGAGCTAATATTGATTTAGCATTTTTTAGAGTAAATTATATTTGTCGTAATGTAAATTATGGATGACTAATTCGAACTTTTCACGCTAATGGAGCATCTTTTTTCTTCATTTGCATTTATCTTCATATTGGACGAGGAATTTATTATGAATCTTTTAATTTAAAATTCACTTGAATAGTTGGTATTATAATTTTATTTTTATTAATAGCTACAGCTTTTATAGGTTATGTTTTACCCTGAGGTCAAATATCTTTTTGAGGAGCTACAGTTATTACTAATCTTTTATCAGCAATTCCTTATTTAGGAACTATACTAGTAAACTGAATTTGAGGAGGATTTGCTGTTGATAATGCAACCTTAACTCGATTTTATACTTTTCACTTTTTATTCCCATTTATTATTTTAATATTAACTATAATTCATTTATTATTTTTACACCAAACAGGATCAAATAATCCATTAGGTATCAATAGAAATTTAGATAAAATTCCATTTCATCCTTATTTTACTTTTAAGGATTTAATTGGATTTATCATTTTAATTTTTTTTTTAACTTTATTAACTCTATCTAATCCTTATTTACTAGGAGATCCAGATAATTTTATTCCAGCTAATCCATTAGTTACCCCCATTCATATTCAACCAGAATGATATTTTTTATTTGCATATGCTATTTTACGTTCTATCCCCAACAAATTAGGAGGTGTAATTGCATTAGTTATATCAATTTTAATTTTAATTATTTTACCTTTTACATTTAATAAAAAAATTCAAGGTATTCAATTTTATCCTATTAATCAAATATTATTTTGATTTATAATTATAACTTTTATTTTATTAACTTGAATTGGTGCTCGACCAGTAGAAATTCCTTATATTTTTACAGGACAACTATTAACATTAATTTATTTCTTTTATTTTATTGTTAATCCTATTGTAAATAAAATTTGAGATAACTTAATTTTTAATTATAATTAATTATCAATTAATGAGCTTGTTTAAGCATTTGTTTTGAAAACTTAAGAAAGAATAATATATATATTCTATTAATTTATACTAAATTTATTTTATAACTAAAAATTAATTTTAACCCTAAAAAAAATAATAAATAATTTAAAGAAATTGGTAAATATCTTTTTCAACATAAATATATTAATTTATCATATCGATAACGAGGTAAAGTACCCCGTACCCAAATAAAAAAAAAAGATATAAAAACCAACTTTATGTAAAATATTAAATTTAAACCATAACCTCCTATATAAATAATAACAAATAATAAACTTATAAATAAAATTCTTGAATACTCAGCCAAAAAAATTAAAGCAAATCCCCCACTTCTATATTCAATATTAAACCCTGAAACTAATTCTCTTTCCCCTTCAGCAAAATCAAAAGGAGTACGATTAGTTTCTGCTAATAAAGATGAAAAGAAACATAATCTTAAAGGAAATATTAAAAATAAAAATCAAATTAAAAATTGATATTCTCTAAATCGTAATAAATTAAAATCCATAATTATAATAATTCTTGACATTAAAATTAAAGATAAACTAACTTCATAAGAAATAGTTTGAGCAACTGCTCGTAAACCCCCTAATAAAGAATAATTTCTATTTGAAGATCACCCAGCAATTAATAAAGTATAAACTCCTACTCTAGTACAACATAAAAAAAATAATAATCCTAAATTAAATATAATTAAGTTAAAAATATAAGGAATTATTATTCAAATAATTAATGATAAAATAAATCTAATAATAGGTGAAAAATAATAAGAAAAATAATTTGAATAATTTAAATATAATTGTTCTTTAGTAAATAATTTAATAGCATCAGAAAAAGGTTGTAATACTCCCATAAATCCTATTTTATTAGGCCCTTTACGAATTTGAATATACCCTAAAACTTTACGTTCTAATAAAGTTAAAAAAGCTACCCCAATTAAAACTCCAATAACTAAAATCAAACCCCCAATTATAATATTTAATATATCTATTATTATCATTACTATCTATATAATTATTTATACATTTATGACTTCTAAAATCATTACATTTTTCTGCCAAAATAGTTTATACAATTAATTTTAATAATATTCATTCTTTTTTAAATTATTTAAAATACTTGATCCTTTCGTACTAAAATATTTTAATTTATTAAAGATAGAAACCAACCTGGCTTACACCGGTTTGAACTCAGATCATGTAAGATTTTAATGATCGAACAGATCAAAATTTTAAACTTTTGCATTTAATTTTTATCTTAATCCAACATCGAGGTCGCAACCTTTTTTTTTTATTTGTACTAAAAAAAAAAATTACGCTGTTATCCCTAAGGTAATTTTTTCTTTTAATCACTATTAATGGATCATTAATTCATTTATTTATGATTTAAATATAAAAAAAGTTTATTTAATTTTTTTATCACCCCAACAAAATATTAACAATAATTTTAATTTATATTTATATATTTAATTTTAATTATTATTATTATAAAACTCTATAGGGTCTTCTCGTCTTTTAAATAAATTTTAGCTTTTTAACTAAAAAATTAATTTTTATTAATAATATAGAGACAGTTTATATTTCATCAAATCTTTCATACAAGTCTTCAATTAAAAGACTAATGATTATGCTACCTTTGTACAGTCAATATACTGCAGCCCTTTAATTTATTAATCAGTGGGCAGATTAGACTTTAAATTATTTTCTAAAAGACATGTTTTTGATAAACAAGTGAATATACACATTTGCCGAATTCCTTTAAATTAATTTTATTTTATATTTATATTCTTTAATTTATAATATACTAATTTTATCATTATTTCTATTTTTTTATTATTAAAAAATATTTTTTTATAAAAAATTAAATAATATTAAATTTTATTCAATATAAAATTTTTTTTAATAAATTATAATTTTTAAACAATATAAATTTTAAAAATTTTATTAATAATTATTTTTTATTATAAATATTTAAATTAAAGCTTATCCCTTAAAATATTTAATTTTGAAAATTTTATATTTAATTAATCAAATATAAAATTTTTCAAATTTAAAATTAAATTTTTTTCTAAAAAAACTAGATATATTTAAAAACGATTAACATTTCATCTCTAATTAATTATTTAAAATAATTATTCAACATTAACTTTTATAATTAATTAACTCTTTTAAATTCGAGATTTTATTATTTATTAAATATTTTTTAATAAACTCTGATACACAAGATACAATAAATTAAATTTACTTTTTTTATATTTTTTTTTCAATTCTATTTCAAATTTCTTTTACAATATTAATTTACTATAAAATTTTTCATTTTTTTTATAAAAAATACTTTAATACCCCCCAATATTAAAATTTTTTTTATTAATTTTATTTTATTAATTTACCCCCTCAAATTAATTAATGTTTTAATTTCTTTTCAATGTAAATGAAATACTTTATTCAAGCTCTAATTTGACATTCTAGAAACACTTTCCAGTACCTCTACTTTGTTACGACTTATTTCAATTTTCAAATGAAAGTGACGGGCAATATGTACATATTTTAATTATAAATCATTTTAATAAACTAATTAAAATTACATTTAAATCCACCTTCAATTATAATTTCAAAATCTTATTCATTTAAATATATTTATTGTAATCCATCACAAACTTAATTATATTCTGCATCTTGATCTGAATTAATTTTTAATTTAAATTTTTAAATATTATTTTTATTTTAAAATATTTTTTTTACAATGATATACAAAATTTTAAATTAAGTAAATTTATTCGTGGATTATCAATTACTAGACAGATTCCTCTAAATGAACTAAAATACCGCCATATTATTTAAGTTTCAATATAAATTATTTACTATTTTAGTATTTAAATTTAAATTTTTAATAATAGGGTATCTAATCCTAGTTTATATTAAAATTTCTTAAATCATAAATTTTTATAAAATTTAATTAAATTAAAATTTCACTTAATAATTTAATATTTAATTTATTTATTTATATTTATTTATTATACACTGAAATAATTTAATTTAATTTTTGTTTAACCGCAACTGCTGGCACAAAATTAGTTATTAATTTTTATATTACTAAATCTTAATTTCTTAAATTTTTAATTTTAATTACTAAAATAATTAATTAATTATTATTAAAATAATTAAAATTATTTACTAAAATTTATATGTAAAATAAATTTATAATAAATTACGAAAAACATAAAAATTTTATCTATTATTATTATATTTTATATAGATTTTTTTTTTTTTTTTTATATATTAAATATTTAATAAACATTAATAAATTTTTAATATTTCTCTTATTTTTTTTCTTATAATATTATTTTAAAAATTAATTTAATTAAAAATCAATTATAATTCATTTAAATAAAAATATATTATAAATATAATTTTAATTTAAGAAAAGATTATTATATATATATATATTATAAATTAATTAAATATTTAATATATATATATATAATATAAATTAATTAAATGTTTAATGTATATATATATATATATATATATATATATTAAACCGTTTTTTATATTTTTTATAATAAATATAAACTTAAAAATAAGCTAATTAAAGCTTTTGGGTTCATACCCCAAATATAAAGGAAACCCCTTTTTTTTAAAATAAAGTGCCTGAATAAAAGGATTATTCTGATAGAATAAATTATGTAATTTTTTACCTTTATTATATTTTATAGAATTAAACTATATCTAATAATTTCAAAAATTATTGTGCATCTTACACTAAAATATAATTTTTATAATATGAATAATTTTCATTAAAGAATATATTAATTCTTATTTTTAATTTTATTTATAATTAATTCAAATAAAATATTTTTTATATTTATTTTAATTTTTAGAACCTTAATTTCTATTTCATCAAATTCCTGATTAGGATGTTGAATCGGTTTAGAAATTAATTTATTAAGATTTATCCCCCTAATATCAACCCCAAATAATCTACTTAATTCTGAAGCATCTTTAAAATATTTCCTTACCCAATCAATTGCCTCCATCAATTTTTTATTTTCAATTTTATTAAAGTTATTTATGTTTAAAAATTTTTTTTTTGATAATTTTTTTTCTATCATTATTAATTCTACAATATTAATAAAAATAGGATCAATTCCTTTTCACTTTTGGTTCCCCAACATTATTGAAGGATTATCCTGATTTAATTGTTTTATTTTAATAACCTGACAAAAAATTTCACCTATAATTTTATTATCTTATTATATAAATTATAATTACTTATTTTTAATTATAATTTTTAATGTATTAGTAGGAACTATTGGTAGTTTTAATCAAACTTCTTTACGAAAATTATTAGCTTTTTCCTCAATTAATAATTTAGGATGAATAATTTCATCTTTATTAATTAGAGAAAATTTATGATTAACTTATTTTATTTTTTATTCAATATTTTTATTTATTATATGTTTTTTATTTTATATTATTAATATTTTTTATATTAATCAATTATTTAATTTCAATTATAATTTTTTAATTAAATTTTCAATTATAATTAATTTTTTATCTTTAGGAGGATTACCTCCATTCTTAGGATTTTTTCCTAAATGATTAATTATTAATTATTTAATTTATAACAATTTTTATGTTACTTCTTTTATTTTTATTATGTCTAGATTAATTATTTTATTTGTTTACATTCGAATTATTTATTCTACTTTTATATTCTCTATTATAAAACTAAAATGATTTAAAATTTTTATTAAAAATAATTTATTTTTTATAATTCATTTTTTTAATTTAATTTCTTTATTAGGTATAATTATTAGAACTTTATTTTTTTTTTAAGGTTTTAAGTTAATATTAAACTAATAGTCTTCAAAATTATTTATAAAGAATAATTCTTTAAGCCTTAGTAATATTTACACCTTAAAATTTGCAATTTTAAATCATATTTGAATATAAGACTAATAAAAGAGATAATTCTCGTCAATAAATTTACAATTTATCGCTTATAACTCAGCCATTTTATTTTTGCGAAAATGACTTTTTTCCACAAATCATAAAGATATTGGAACTTTATATTTTATTTTTGGAATTTGGGCAGGAATAGTAGGAACATCACTAAGTTTATTAATTCGAACTGAACTAGGTAATCCAGGATCATTAATTGGAGATGATCAAATTTATAATACCATTGTAACAGCTCATGCTTTTATTATAATTTTTTTTATAGTTATACCAATTATAATTGGTGGATTTGGTAACTGATTAGTCCCCCTAATATTAGGAGCTCCAGATATAGCTTTCCCTCGTATAAATAATATAAGATTTTGACTTTTACCCCCATCCTTAATTTTACTTATTTCCAGAAAAATTGTAGAAAATGGAGCAGGAACAGGATGAACAGTATACCCCCCTCTTTCTTCTAATATTGCACATGGAGGTTCTTCAGTAGATTTAGCAATTTTCTCTTTACATTTAGCAGGTATTTCCTCTATTTTAGGAGCAATTAACTTTATCACAACAATTATTAATATACGAATTAATAAAATATCTTTTGATCAAATACCATTATTCGTGTGAGCAGTAGGAATCACAGCCTTACTTCTTTTATTATCTTTACCAGTTTTAGCAGGAGCTATTACAATACTTTTAACTGATCGTAATTTAAATACTTCTTTTTTTGACCCTGCAGGAGGAGGAGATCCTATTTTATATCAACATTTATTTTGATTTTTTGGACATCCAGAAGTTTACATTTTAATTTTACCAGGATTTGGAATAATTTCTCATATTATTTCTCAAGAAAGAGGAAAAAAAGAAACTTTTGGATGTTTAGGAATAATTTACGCTATAATAGCTATTGGCTTATTAGGATTCATTGTGTGAGCCCACCATATATTTACAGTTGGAATAGATATTGATACTCGAGCTTATTTTACTTCTGCAACTATAATTATTGCTGTTCCTACAGGAATTAAAATTTTTAGATGATTAGCAACTCTTCATGGAGCTCAAATTAATTACAGACCATCAATATTATGAAGACTAGGATTTATTTTTTTATTCACAGTAGGAGGATTAACAGGAGTAGTTTTAGCTAATTCTTCAATTGATATCACTCTTCATGATACTTATTATGTCGTAGCTCATTTTCATTACGTTTTATCAATAGGAGCAGTTTTTGCTATTTTAGGTGGATTTATTCATTGATACCCATTATTTACAGGATTAACTTTAAATCCATATCTTTTAAAAATTCAATTTATTACTATATTTATTGGAGTAAATTTAACCTTTTTCCCTCAACATTTTTTAGGATTAGCAGGAATACCTCGACGATACTCTGATTACCCAGATAGTTTTATCTCTTGAAATATTATTTCTTCTTTCGGATCTTATATTTCATTAATTGCTATAATTATAATTATTATTATTATTTGAGAATCAATAATTAATCAACGAATTATTTTATTTTCATTAAATATACCTTCATCTATTGAATGATACCAAAATTTACCTCCTGCTGAACATTCTTATAATGAATTACCTATTTTAAGTAATTTCTAATATGGCAGATTATATGTAATGGATTTAAACCCCATTTATAAAGGTAAATCCTTTTTTTAGAAATGGCAACTTGATCTAATTTTAATTACCAAAATAGAACCTCACCTTTAATAGAACAAATTATTTTTTTTCATGATCATACATTAATTATTTTAATTATAATCACAATTTTAGTTTCTTACTTAATAATTAATTTATTTTTCAATAAATATATTAATCGATTTCTTTTAGAAGAACAAATAATTGAATTAATTTGAACTATTTTACCTGCTATTACTTTAATTTTTATTGCCCTTCCTTCATTACGATTACTTTATCTTTTAGATGAACTTAATAACCCATTAATTACTTTAAAATCAATTGGACATCAATGATATTGAAGTTATGAATATTCAGATTTTAATAATGTTGAGTTTGATTCTTACATAATTCAATCAAATGAAAATTTATCTAATTTTCGACTTTTAGATGTTGACAACCGTATTATTTTACCAATAAATAATCAAATTCGTATTTTAATTACTGCTACTGATGTAATTCATTCATGAACAATTCCCTCACTTGGAGTAAAAGTTGATGCTAACCCTGGACGATTAAATCAAACAAGTTTTTTTATTAATCGTCCAGGAATTTATTATGGTCAATGTTCTGAAATTTGTGGAGCAAATCATAGTTTTATACCTATTGTAATTGAAAGAATTTCAATTAAAAATTTTATTAATTGAATTAATAATTATTCATTAGATGACTGAAAGCAAGTATTGGTCTCTTAAACCACTTTATAGTAAATTAGCATTTACTTCTAATGAAAGAATTAGTTAATTTATAACATAAATATGTCAAATTTAAATTATTACTCAAGTAATATTCTTTTATTCCACAAATAATACCTATTAATTGAATTTTTTCATTAATTTTTTTTATTAATATTTTTATCATTTTTAATATTATAAATTATTTTATTTTTAATTATAAAAATAATAAAATAAATATATATACTAATTATAAAAATAATTCTCTTTCTTGAAAATGATAAATAATTTATTTTCTATTTTTGACCCTACAACTAATTTATTAAATATATCTTTAAATTGAATTAGAACATTTATCGGAATTATATTTATCCCATTCTCATTTTGATTTATCCCTAATCGTCATTTCATTTTATGAAACTTCATTTCAAACAAATTACATAATGAATTTAAAACTCTTTTAGGACCTAAAAGATTTAATGGTTCTTCTTTTATTTTTATTTCACTTTTTTTTTTTATTTTTTTTAATAATTTTTTAGGATTATTTCCTTATATTTTTACAAGAACTAGACATTTAAACATTACACTTTCAATTTCCTTACCCTTATGATTAAGATTTATAATTTATGGATGAATTAATAATACTCAACATATATTCATTCACTTAATCCCTCAAGGAACTCCAACAATTTTAATACCTTTCATAGTAATAATTGAAACTATTAGTAATATTATTCGCCCTGGAACTTTAGCTGTTCGATTAACAGCAAATATAATTGCCGGACATTTATTATTAACTCTTTTAAGTAATACAGGTACTAATATACCAAATTATTTACTTATATTATTAATTTTAATTCAAATTTTATTATTAATTTTAGAATCAGCTGTAGCCATTATTCAAGCTTATGTTATTTCTATTTTAAGAACACTTTATTCTAGTGAAGTAAATTAATGACTATCAATCATAATCATCCTTATCATTTAGTAGACTATAGACCTTGACCTTTAACAGGAGCTATCGGAGTAATAACATTAGTCACCGGTATAGTAAAATGATTTCATAATTTTAATATAAATCTTTTAATTTTAGGTTATATTATTGTATTATTAACAATATATCAATGATGACGAGATATTTGTCGTGAAGGAACTTTTCAAGGTAAACATACAATTTTAGTTTCCAAAGGTCTCCGATGAGGTATAATTTTATTTATTATTTCAGAAATTTTTTTTTTTATTTCTTTTTTTTGAGCTTTTTTTCATAGAAGTTTATCCCCTAATATCGAAATTGGAGCCACATGACCCCCTAACAATATTATCCCATTTAATCCCTTTCAAATTCCTTTACTTAATACTATTATTCTTATTACCTCAGGAATTACAGTTACATGAGCTCATCATGCTATTATAGAAAATAACTTTACTCAAATATCCCAAAGTTTATTTTTAACTATCATTTTAGGAATTTATTTTACCATTCTTCAAGCTTATGAATACTTTGAAGCATCCTTTACTATTGCTGATAGAATTTATGGAGCAACTTTCTTTATAGCTACAGGATTCCATGGTTTACATGTTATTATTGGAACAATTTTTTTATTAACATGTTTTATTCGTCATATTCATAATCACTTTTCTAGAACTCATCATTTTGGATTTGAAGCAGCAGCATGATATTGACATTTTGTAGATGTAGTTTGACTTTTCCTTTACATTTCAATTTATTGATGAGGAAATTAATTATTTATATAATATATTTAGTATATTTGATTTCCAATCAAAAAGTTTAATAATTTTAATATAAATAATTTTTTTAATATTAATACTATCCATAATTATAATTATTATTGCTAATATTTTGATAATAATTTCTTTTCTTTTATCAAAAAAATCATTTTTAGACCGAGAAAAATGTTCCCCATTTGAATGTGGGTTTGACCCTAAATCTATTGCTCGAATTCCATTTTCTTTACATTTCTTCCTTATCACAATAATTTTTTTAATTTTTGATGTAGAAATTGCATTAATTTTCCCTATAATTTCTAATTTCAAATTAGTAAATTTTTTTACTTGATTTAAAATTAGATTTTTTTTTATTTTCATATTATTAATTGGCCTTTATCATGAATGAAATCAAAATATATTAAATTGAACTAATTAATTATATATATATATATATATATATATATATAGGATTATAGTTTAAAATAAAACATTTGATTTGCATTCAAAAAATATTGAAAATCAATTTATCTTAAATAAGAAGCAATTTGCATTTAATTTCGACTTAAAAGATAGAGTTTAAATAACTCCTTATTTATTAATTGAAACCAAATTAGAGGTATATCACTGTTAATGATAAAATTGAATTATAATTCCAATTAGAAATATTTTATAATTAAGCTGCTAACTTAATTTATAGTGAATCAAATCATTAATATTTCTTATTTATATAGTTTAATTAAAACATTACATTTTCATTGTAAAAATAAATAAAAATTTTTTTATAAATATTTAAAGATTAAAAATCACCCTAATATCTTCAATATTATACTCTTTAATTAAGCTATTTAAATTAAATTATAAAAATTATAATAATAAAAATCATTACTCATAAAACAAATCTAAATAAATAAATTTTAAAATTATTTATTTGAAAAACATAACTAATTAAAGAATAATATTTAATAATATTATATAAACCTTGACCTCTATAAATTTCTCTTCATCCTATATCAATATTTTTATATAAATTTTGTCCAAATTTTAAAAAATAATAATTTAATCCATAAGTAGATAATCTAGGCATAAATCATATTACTGTAAAAAAATATCTTAAATTATAAAAATATAAAAATTTATTTAAAGAATAAATTTTTATATTTCTAATTAAATAACCTATAATTAAACCCAATAAACTTACATAAATTACTATTATCTTCATAAAAAAAGGTAAATAAATTATATAAGGATATTGAAAAATTATTCATCTTAAAAATCTACCAGAAAATAAACTTATAAATAATAAAATTATTATTCTTTTTAATATCACATAATCTTCGTCATATAAATTATAAATCGATAATAAATTAAAATCATTAATTATTAAATATATTAATAAACGAATAGTATAATATATTGTTAACCCCGTAGAAAAATAGTATAAATAAAAAATTAATAAATTTAAATTTCTTATTCTTACTATTTCTAAAATTAAATCTTTAGAATAAAATCCAGCTAAAAAAGGAATTCCACACAATGCTAAATTAGAAATATTTATACATAAAGAAGTCATAGGGATATAAATTCTAATCCCCCCTATTACTCGAATATCTTGATTATCATTCATTATATGAATAATTATTCCTGCACATATAAATAATAAAGCTTTAAATATAGCATGAGTCAATAAATGAAAAAAAGCTAAATCATAAAATCCTATACTTAAAATTCTTATTATTAATCCTAATTGTCTTAAAGTAGATAAAGCAATAATTTTTTTTAAATCAAATTCATAATTAGCTCTAATACCAGCTATTATTATAGTTAACCCAGAAATTAATAATAAAAACTTAAAAAAAAATATATCAATTAATAAATTATTAAATCGAATTAATAAATATACTCCTGCTGTAACTAATGTAGAAGAATGAACTAAAGCAGAAACAGGAGTTGGAGCTGCTATAGCAGCAGGTAATCAAGAACTAAATGGAATTTGTGCTCTTTTTGTTATACCAGCAATAATAACTAATAAACTAATAATTTTTATTGAAAAATCATTATTCATAAAATTTAAATAATAAATATAATTTCAACTACCATAATTTATCATTCAAGCAATTAATATTAAAATTATAACATCTCCAATTCGATTTGATAAAGCAGTTAATATCCCAGCATTATTAGATTTAATATTTTGATAATAAATTACTAAACAATAAGATACTAAACCTAAACCATCTCATCCTAATAAAATTCTAATTATATTAGGTCTAATAATTAATAAAATTATTGAAAATACAAATAATAAAACTAAATAAATAAAACGATTTAAATTTAATTCTGACTTTATATATCTTTTTCTATAATAAATAACAGAAGACGAAATCAAAGAAACAAATATTATAAATAATAATGATATTCAATCCAACAAAATTGACATAATAATTTTTATTGAATTTAAAGAAATAATTTCCCATTCCAAAAATAAAATAATATTATTTATAATAAAATAAATTATTGTAAAAAAATTAATTAACATAAAAAAAAATAAAAAAAAAAATCTAATAAAGCACAAAGAATAATTTTTAATAACTTAAAATGATATTATTTCATATTTTTGACTCCACAAATCAATATTTTTATTAAATTATTTAAGTAAAATCAAATTATTCTATAATCAACTTTAAAAATTAAAATATTTAAAGGTAATCAATGTAATATTAATATTAAATATTCACGAGATGTACCTCTATAAAATCTATAAATTCCCATATTATATTTACCATGCTGAGTATAAGAATATAAATATAATCTATAAGCAGCACTAAAAAAAGAAATACCCATTAATATAATTATTCTTAACCATGATCATCTAATTAATCTATTAATTAAACTAATTTCTCCTATTAAGTTTAAAGAAGGAGGAGCTGCTATATTTGAAGATATTAATAAAAATCACCATAAACTTATAGAGGGTATAAAATTTATTAACCCCTTATTTAAAAATAATCTTCGTCTATTTAATCGTTCATAATTAATATTGGATAAACAAAATATACCAGATGAACATAATCCATGTCCAATTATTAAAATATAAGAACCTATATAACCCCAATAATTTATTGTTATAATTCCCCCAATAACAATACTTATATGTGCAACTGAAGAATAAGCAATTAATGATTTTATATCAATTTGACAAAAACATTTTAATCTAATGTAAAATCCTCCGACTAAACTAATTACAATTCAAATAAATCTTATTTTTAAATTAATTTTTTGTAAAATAATTATAATTCGTAAAAGACCATACCCCCCTAATTTTAATATAATAGCAGCTAAAATTATTGACCCAGAAATTGGAGCTTCAACATGAGCTTTTGGTAATCATAAATGAACAAAATATATTGGTATTTTTACTAAAAAAGCTAAAATTAAACATAAATATAGTAATAATAAATTATAATCATAAAATTTTAATATATAAATTATTATATAATTTATTTCTTTATAAATAAAAAAAATTCCTATTAATAAAGGCAAAGAAGCAAATAATGTATAAAATAAAAGATATATTCCTGCTTGAATACGTTCAGGTTGGTACCCTCATCCAATAATTAATATTAAAGTAGGAATTAAACTTCTTTCAAAAAAAAAATAAAATAAAAATAAATTCAAAACTCTAAAAGTTAAATATAATATAATTATTAATAAAATAATATTAAATAAAAAAAAATTAT